>JAYEPQ010000008.1:32904307-32944307 GCA_036321105.1 Dracaena cambodiana
ATTAAAAAGAATACCCAAACTTTTACTAAAATCAAGATTGGTGTCCTTGAAGATATCCTATCATGTCGTGTATGCACAATTATTCTATAATTCGCACAAAAAAAAAGACTAATTAACATAAATAAATGAACGAGATTATTAATCCATAATCTTTGCTCACCACTTCAATTTGAATCATGCAATTATACACATATTTTAATGATTTGCATTAACCTGAGTTTAATTGATAGAAATGAAATGATCGAAACTATTGCTCCATAACTTTTACAATGGATTAGAATTCAAATCATGTAACAAAGTTACTAATCACTTTCGTAGCCCCTAGTTATAGTTATAAGCAATTAGCATTATGCTCTTAATTGTATCTACTTAAGCAAAAAAGTGATTAAATAAATTATGTACTTATACATTTTTTTTTTACATTGGAATGAGCCGAAAGCGTAAAGTTCACTTTTTTAGAAGAAAAATGATGAATAATGATTATAATAGGGGATTTGTGGGAAAATTAATTGGATTATGACACGGCATACCCTTATTCGGCGGAAATTTATATTCTAATTGATAAGATTAATGTAAAATTGTTCTAATTGATAAGATTAAAACTATCTACTAATGTCTCGCATAAAAGGGAAAATAAAACGTGATTGGGTACGTGTTGCAATACTGGTTTGGATATACAAATTTAGAGGAAATTCTAAATGTGCAGCACTTTCCTCGTAGTGAGTACCATGAGTTAAGTTGAAAAAAAGGAGAATTTTAAATGTGCACCACATTTTTCCCAGTGAGCACCAAGTAACTTAAAAATCTGGTTTTTTTTTTTTTTTTTTTTTAGGGAGAACCATATAATTGTCAACTTTAACCCCAATTCCTCACTTATAACCGTTTCTTTCCAAACCCATTTTTCTTAGTAAACACCAACCCTAACTCCCTATTTCTTTAGTCAGTTGCCTTCTCCCGCATTGTCGATCTCCCTGTCACCATGCGAGATCGCCGCTATCGCAGCCCGCTGCTCTCCCCCTTCCGCTATTGTAGCCCACCGCTTGTGAAGGATCAGAGAGAAGCCTGGGCACTCATTTGGGTACGTGTAGCAATACTCGTTTGGATATACAAATTTAGAGGAAATTCTAAATGTGCACCACTTTCCTCTTAGTGAGTACCATGAGTTAAGTTGAAAAAAAGGAGAATTTTAAATGTGCACCACATTTTTCCCAGTGAGCACCAAGTAACTTAAAAATCTGGTTTTTTTTTTTTTTTTTTTTTTAGGGAGAACCATATAATTGTCAACTTTAACCCCAATTCCTCACTTATAACCGTTTCTTTCCAAACCCATTTTTCTTAGTAAACACCAACCCTAACTCCCTATTTCTTTAGTCAGTTGCCTTCTCCCGCATTGTCGATCTCCCTGTCACCATGCGAGATCGCCGCTATCGCAACCCGCCGCTCTCCCCCTTCCGCTATTGTAGCCCACCGCTTGTGAAGGATCAGAGAGAAGCCTGGGCACTCATTTGGGTACGTGTAACAATACTCGTTTGGATATACAAATTTAGAGGAAATTCTAAATGTGCACCATTTTCCTCTTAGTGAGCACCATGAGTTAAGTTGAAAAAAAGGAGAATTTTAGATGCGCACCACATTTTTCCTAGTGAGCACCATTTTCTTAGTGAGCACCAAGTAACTTAAAAATTTGGTTTTTTTTTTTTTTTTTTAGGGAGAACCATATAATTGTCAACTTTAACCCCAATTCCTCACTTATAACCATTTCTTTCCAAACCCATTTTTCTTAGTGAACACCAACCCTAACTCCCTATTTCTTTAGTCGGTTGCCTTCTCCCGCATTGTCGATCTCCCTGTCACCATGCGAGATCGCCGCTATCGCAGCCTGCCGCTCTCCCCCTTCCGCTATTGTAGCCCGCCGCTTGTGAAGGAGAGTAGGTGAACGATCATGGTGCTCACTAAGAAAAGAGTCATGTCAATTTCTGTCCAAAATAAAAATAAAAAATAGCAAATTTGTAATTAATTCAAAGTTTTCCATGGTGCTCACAAAGAAAAATATTGTGCACATTTAAAATTTCCCTCATAAAAATTACAACTTTGCCTTTTTTTCAGACAAAAATAGTTTTGACCCTTTTCTTAGTGAGCATCATTCTCATTTCTCTCCTTCTCTAATCCATTCAGAAACGTTTTTGCTGTGATGGCAAGCAGCGACAGTCCGAGGAGTCTGGCAGGCGAGCGGCGACGCCACCGGTCTGCGAATTCTTGAGAGCGAGCGGCGAGGGTTCGCAAAGAGTGGGAGATTAGAAGAGATTAATCCTGGCGCTCACTAAGAAAAAATGTTTGAGAGGATATACAATAATGGGAGAAGATTAGGATAAATTGGAAAATTGGATAATACTCACTATGAAAAAACTACATATTTTAAAAGTTACATGATGCTCACTGAAAAGCTAGTGCTCACTGAGAGGAAAGTCGTGCACATTTAGAATTTCACCATAATTAGGGATGAGAATAGATAAATTTAAGGACTAGTCAATAGCTCATCATGTTCAAAATTTTAAATTAAAAATAATGATTTTATTTTTTAAGTTCAGAATTTTGAATAGAAACCCCCAGACCCAATTGTCATCCCTAAGTGTAGCAGTACTCGTGCCCTCAGGACAATTAGCACAAATCAGCGGACATATAGCTTTCCCTAAGTGCCAGTTGTTTTTTTCTTCCTTAATTCAACATTCCTTGAATTTATCAAACAAATTTTGTTTCATCAAAATAAAAATTTTAATAAGTACTAAAAAGAAAAGAAAAAAAAAGTCTAGTACAGTAGATTTCTACGTCCAAGTGGCCAATTAATCCAAGAAACAAGCACGTACATCACTTTATCCCTTTGGAAGAGAGTCCAAAACTTGGAAAATTTTCATTTTGTTTCTTCAAAATGAAAATTTTAATAAGTACTAAAATGAAAAAAAAAAAAAAAACTCTAGTACAGTAGATTGGGAGTTTCCAAAGGAGCACCACTTTCCCCAGTGGGCTCACTAGGAAAAATGGTGTGCTCCTTTAGAAACTCACACACTTAATTTCTACGTATGGTGTGCTCCTTTAGAATCTCACACACTAAATTTCTACGTACACGTGGCCAATCAATCCAAGAAACAAGCATGTATATCACTTTATCCCTTTGAAAGAGAGTCCAAAACTTGGAAAAATTAGATCTGTACATAGAGGTGTTTAATGGGCCGGGCGGTCCGTTGGGCACGCCCGGCCCAGCACATGCTAGGCACGTGCAAGGCGGCTCGGCCGAGGCCGGCCGTGCCGTTGGCACGGTTCAGCCCGGCACGCATTAATATTTTTTTTTTTAAATACAGCCGTTGGGGGAAATTGGGGAGGGTTTGCAATTTTTTTTTGCAAATAGCCCCCCAACTGCTATTTTTATAGTCGTTGGACGATTTCTTGCAATTTTAAATTGCAGATTTTTTCCCTCAACGGTCAAAATAGCTGTTTGGGGGGTTTGTAATTTTTTTTTGCAAATTAAAACATTTCTTTCTCTATAAATACCTCATTATCTCCTCTATTACCATTCATCATTCTTATACACCAAATTCATTCTCAAAAATCTTCTAAAATCTGTAATTCTCAAGAAGTCTCAAGCAAAGCAAGTTTCAATCAAGTGATCAAAAAGTCTCAAACAAGCAAGTCTCCCAAACAAGATCCAAGCAAGTTTTCTCATTGAAGCAAGGTTTTCTTCGCTATTTCGGTTTACAGCTTCATCTCTCTACCTAGATATTTCACTCTCTCTCTCAAATAGTTCACCGGTTAACAGGTATTTATAATTTAAAGTTTTTTTGATAATTTTAATTAGTTTTTTTGGGATTTTATTACAATGGATCCACACTCGTCTGACGCTTCTTGCTCTCAAACCACGGGTTCTTTTACTCCCTTTTTAACTGATGAAGAATATCAAAATCTATGTCAACCCTTAGAACAACCTTCTCAAGTACCATTTTCTGTATTTGAGGAAGAACCAACTGATACAACCATACCCGAAACACAAACTATCACATCTACTAGGGCTGTTAGATCGGACATATGGAAACATTTTGAAAAATTAATAGAAAACAATGTTGGGAAAGTTAAGTGTAAACACTCTCATAAAATTTATTCGTTTCCTTTAGGTAGCGGAACGGGTCATCTTAAAAGACACTTAGAAAAAACTCACCCACCAAATGTACCACATCAAACACAAATAAGCACATTTGGTGGATCATTAGGTATACGTAAATATGATCCATTTAAAACAAGAGAAATTTAGCAAGATTTATAATACATGACGAACAATCATTTACTTTTTCGAAAAATCACAAATTTGAAAGATTTTGTAAACCAGCATTTACTGACGAATATAAAAAAGTCTCACGTTCAACATATACATCCGACATGTTCAAACTATATAAAGAGCAGAGGGACACTTTAATAGCTATTTTTACTTCTTTAATTTTTAGAGTTACTATAACTGCAGATTGTTGGGAAGCTAAAAATATGACTAATTATTTATGCATAACGGCACACTATATAGATCAAGAATGGTGCATACAGAAAAGAATAATAGGGTTTAGGGTATTTGAATTTCCTCACAATACACATAATTTATCACAATCCATTCTAGGTGTTTTTTCAGCTTTTGGAATAGAAAAAAAAATATTTACCATTTCTTTGGATAATATTTCTGAAAATACGGCCGCAATTAGAATTCTTAAAAATATTACAAAACCAATTCTAGATGGAAAATTATTCCACGTTAGATGTATTTGCCACCTACTAAACTTATGCGTTCAAGATGGATTAAAAATAGTAAATAATTCACTAATGAAACTTAGGTATACATTACTTTTTATTAAAGATAGTGGGCCAAGAAGACAAGCATTTAAACAAACATGTAAAAATCTGAAAATATCACCTAGAATTATACCTATTGATGTTAGAACAATATGGAATTCTACATATAAAATGTTAAACATAACTATTCAGTATAAAAATGTAATAAATACTTTTAATGAAATGGAGTCACCAATGTATAGTTTAGATAATAATGAATGGCACAAGTTGCATTGCATTTCTAAATTTTTAGGCAAATTTGAAAATGCAACTAGAGCACTGTCAGGAACTTATTACCCAACTACACACATTGCATTATATTATCTAACCGAAATTAGTTCGGTTTTTAATGAATGTAGAAATCACCTTATACTTGAAAGTATTGTTGAACCTATGGAAATTAAATTTAATAAATATTTTAAAGATTTTCCATACTTATTATATTTTGCAACTATTGTGGATCCCCGTTGCAATTTAGATGGACTTGAAATATTAATAGATTTATTTTTTACAAATATGTCTTATGAAAATAATGTGAGAGATTTAGTTAATGATATTAAAACATGTTTAGATATTATGTATAAAACATATGAAGATATGTATGGTATGCCAACACAAACTACAAAAGAACCATCTACTAGGGAAATTCGTAATCCAATAATATCATCTGTATTTCACAGAAAAAAAAGTAAGACAAACTAGTACATATTTTAATGAATTACATTATTATTTAGAGAGAGCTAACTATGAAGATCACGCATCCCCTGAAAATTATGAATCCTTTGATATTTTGGCATAATGAAAATCACAGGAAAAAACATATCCCGTGCTTTCCAACATGGCCCGTGATCTACTAACTCCTCCAGTGTCTACTGTAGCATCGGAGTCTGCTTTTAGCGCAGGTGGTAGAGTGCTTACGGACTTGAGAACCTCAATGGCATTGGACACATTAGAAATGTGTGTCTGCTTGAAGAATTGGTACGACGCAGAAAATAGGGAACAATACTTGACTAATGAAGTTGTACTAGAGACTTTAGGCTTACCAGAAGAAAATAAAGCATGTTTAAAAGTATTTAAATTTGTAAGAATTTTCATTTATTTTCAAATTTTTTTTTGTAATTTTTAACTCATAAATCTCTTAGAAAATATATTAAGAACAAGTTGAGTGTCACGGTTAGGATTCTCTCCCCTCTCTTCGGATTTTGTATAATTTCTAAAGAGATTTATAGAGCAATTATATGAATGTAATGAGATTAAATATAATATAATATTTATTTTTTTTGTTATTACTTCTTGTTAAATCTAGTTAAATGAAGCTATGTTTCCTCTTTAATTTTCTTTTTTTTTTTAAACATGGGCCAGCCCGGCCCGGACACGGGCCCACCGTGCCGTGCCAGCGGGCCGAGCCCGGGCCTAGGCCCGAGTGACCGTGCTGTGCCGGGGACACGGCACGTCCCAAAGGAGGAACGTGCCGTGCTCGGCACAGCACGCCCGTGCCAGGCATGACGGCCCGATTGTCACGTCTATCTGTACACTGTCACCAAACAAACATTGCTGCTGGTGACAGCCGAACCACTCAAGACACAAACAGTGAAACCAGGATGCAAGCAACATATTTTTTAAGTGGATGAAGACATCTCCCATCTTCTTCCTAGTCTTAACCTAAACCCCACATACACACATTGCCGAATCTTTTATTTCTATACACTTGACAATATTACCTCTTTTCTATATGGTACATAAATAATATATGCCGAATGCTTCCACATGATCAAAACAGCATTCGAAAGGGGAGCTTTCCTCAAAAACATATAGAGCTCGATTAGAGATTATAATAGATACATTCAATTTTTTTTAGCTCTCCTCGTACAAAATTTTGAATTAAAAAAATAAAATTTTATTTTTTTTAATTCAAAATTTTGTACAAAACGAATCAAAAATTGACTCATATCCCTGCTAATTTTTTTAGATTTTATTATATCATGAAGGGATGGGATCTTTCTGAATCATTATGAGAGAGTAATAGTTGAATTCATACCTGAGCAAAATAATAGAAGAATTCCACTGAATTTGATGATAACAACCAAAATAAAAAATAAAAAATAACTGTAGCTCTAACTGAAATCAAACACACGAAAGTTCCCCATGTTAGTAGTTTAGTTGAATGCGTGAATGTCGGTGCGTAATTTTTTAAAAAAAGAAAGAAAAGAAAAATCAAAATAAAAACAAAATCAGACACAATGCTAGTTGTTAATAATTAGTATTTTTAACCTTGTCAATCTCCGCAAAGTGCAAGTATTTTCTACATGTCCATACAAGAGAGTTTAGTTTTGCAGTTTTGGATTTGTACATTACAAAGTCGAAGACAAATGAATAGAGAGAAAAAAAAACCTATTGAAAACTCACTTCCTACGCATAAAAAGGCAGAAGAGGCTGTTAGTTGGAATTTGATAAATAAATGAAGATATTTTTTAAGCAAAAGGATAAGATCAACATGACACGTGCAAGCATGTGATAGCCCCTCACCTGCTCACAAAACGTTAGCTATGGCTTATCCAATTGCAATAATTAACGCGAGCATCCCTGGATCTAAACTTCATTTCCAAAATAAAATCCAAAAATTAGAGAATCAAGAAGAAACATGCTACATATTTATGATCGATAGAATTTACTTTTCTTCTAATTTATACTAAAATTTTCCTGAAAATTTACGTGGATAGAGATTGATTTGGATAGAGATTGATTTAGACATAGCGAAGATCGAAGAGGGAAAAGGATCTTGGTGACTTGAGCGATGACTTATTATTGATCTTCTCATTGTAGAAATTTCCAGTACGCAGAGTCCGAGCGAGGGGCGGATCACCTCCTTCATTGTTGTCATCACTATCGTCGTCGTGGTCGTTCTCTTCTGTCTCCTGAAGCGCGTGCTCAGGAGACAGGAGGGGAGGCAGAGCGGTCGTAACGAGCGAACAGCAGGAAGCTCGCCTCTTGTACGACATCCTGCTGACGATCTGAATCCTCCTCCGCTTGTTGAAGGAGTTCTCGCTCTTCACCAGATCTTCAGCATTTCCTCCGGCACATTCGGAAAGATTCGAGAAGGATCTTGATTTTCCAACAAAATGGCTCGACAATCCCTTTCTGAAAAAGAAAAATACGCACCAAATCAGAACCAATTATAGTCGGAATCTCAGGCTGTGTTTGGTTTGAGAGAAAATGGAAGAAAGAAAGAGAAGGAGAAAGAGAAAGGGAAATAAAAGAAGAGGAGAATTGGATTTTTTTTAGTAAGAAAACTTTTTCTTTTCACTTAAATTTTCTCTCCAACCAAACAATAGAAAGCATTTTATTCCTTATTTTCTTTTCTTTTCCATCATTTTCCCTCAAACTAAACAGAGCGTCAATGCACGCACAATTAATGCTCACTTGATGGGAAGGGAATCCTCGAGCGAGCTGAGCGATCCGAGGGACGAGCTGCTGGTGCTTGTGCACTCGGCCTTGCTGGACGGCTTGCTGTCGGCCTCATCGGGGCTGTCGGATCCTCGGTCCTCGTCCTCGTCGTCGGACGACAGCGTTCCGATGGAGGAGCTCTCGGACGACGCGGCGTCGTCGGGGACCGGCCCGCCGAAGGAGGTGATCAACCCGGCCGGGTCGCTCAGCCGAGCTGGTGCTGGTCCGGCCGAGTCGATGGCGGGGAGCAGTAGGGACGACGACATTTAGAAGCTATTCCTAGTCCTCTTCCGCCTGCGACTCGCTCAGACATCCGGCGGCGGATCAGGATACGGGAAGGAGGGAGGAGGTCTAACTTAACGCAGCAGACGGCATGGGATGAGAAAGGGGAGTTTTAGATAGGGAAAAAATGGGAGAGAGAAAAGGAGTAAAAAGAGGGTAGAGAGAGAGAGAGAGAGAGAGAGAGACACGTTCCCAGAGACTTAGCAAACGTCTCTCATTTTGCGACAGCGACGCTGCTGGATGGGGAAGACGAGAGAGAGAGAGCGCGAGTCAGAGACAGAGAGAGAATACCGACCTTATCCTCTCTATATTTTGTTCTGTGTGTTTCTGTTGTATACGGTGGGTATGGTGGACGCACTCACACCTTCTAGATAAAGATGAAGTAATTTCTTTTAAGCATTTTTAAAATGAGAATTTCTAATGCGCCCTAGCTTTTGTTTTTAGTGAGTCTCATGTTCCAAAGGCTAAATATTACAAGTTTGCCCTAGCTTATTTTAGCGAGTCTCATGTCCCAAACGCTAAATATTATAAGTTTGCGTAAATTTTTTTTGACAAAAAATCCTCAATTCTCTATTCTCTGCTAAAAAAAACTCTTCGTCTCTGTTGTCATTGCTGATGCTGCTACCGCAGCAGACGGCAACTGCTGTTGTTGTTGCCGCCGCTACTGCTGCAGCGGTGGTGCGACAGTAGCAACAGGTAGCAGTTGCTGCTGTAGCCGTCGTTGCAGTAGCAGGAAGCATCTGTGGCGGCGAGCAACTGCGGCTGTCGTCATCGTTGTCGTTGCCATCGTCATTGCTATCACTGTTGTTGTTGACACCACCACCACCACTGCTGCTGCTGCTACTAGGAGAAGAGAATGCTGCTGCTACTAGGAGAAGAGAAGAGAAGTAATTTCGGAAAAAATATGGAGCTCGCTAAGGAAAACTGGACAAATTTTAAACTTCCCTAAAACTCACTAAGAAATTGGGGCTCACTAGGAAAAGTATGGAGCGCATCTAGCAACTCTCTTTTAAAATATAGGTAATTAACAAGCTTCATATCTAGATATTAGTCTCTAATACTATGGTGACTATTTGTCAACAGTTTGTATGTCTTTTTGTTATATGATACCTGCAAGTGTCTAAACTATTTTTTGTCTCTGATATATTAAAGTTGGCAATTTTTAAGGCTGGTTAGAAAACTTTTTTTTTTTTTTATCTATTATGCATATTTTTTATTGACAGATATCATTATGATATCTTCACCGTAATCCGAAATTGTTTAGCCAATTGTAATAGAAAATGAAACTCATAACGACTACCAATAAAAGCTTTTCTTCTCTTCATATTTCTAAATTTGGATAGTCTACCAAAAAAAGAAATATGGGGCAAGAGAAATCAATGAACAGAATTACGATTAATGACTTAATTTGTTGTTAAGTTGAAGATAATTAAATAATTTTAGAATTATTATTAATTTTTAATCATAATTAGCGGATATTTTAGATAAAATATTTAACAAAAAAACTATTACAAGATGAGTCTCACGTTATTGGGGACTAATGTCCAGTTAATAATTTGTAACGGACTAATATCTGAATATAAAAATTGTTTAGATCTATATCCTAAAAACCCCTATGAAAATAGGAGTAGGAGTAAGTTAGGATTCTGTGTCCCCCTCCCTTTCATACAACAATGAGAATGATATTATCTCATTCCTTCCTGCTTTCTAATTTTATAGGTGATTTATTGAGTTTCTAAGTAAATCTATTTCACCCCTATTTTTTCATTTTGCACGCGCGCATAGTTAAGGAAAATATGTCTAAATTAGAATTGAACAATACTAAAAAAAAAAAAAAATCCAAAACCAAAGAAAGACAAGACAAGAAAAATAAATAATAAACAAAAAACTCAAATAAAAGTTATAACTAAAAATTCAAGAAAAAAAATCAAAAAGAAAGCAAAATATATCAGAAAAAATCACTCACCAAACACACCCCAAAAAATTAAAATAATAATAATAATAACTTATCAAGCATCCGGTGAAGTGAATCCAACCAAGAAGCTATTTTCCCAAAATACAATATACACATCCATGACTATTTTGGGTCCCGCCAAAAAATTTCTTAGGACCAATAAAATAGACATAGTTAGCACTTTATGTCACAACAAAATTTGCTTTGGTGCGCCAAAATTATTATTTTTTTCTGTTTCATATTGTGTATAAATTGCAAAATAAAACATTAAACTCAAGGGTAGTATTATGTCAATAATCCAGCAAATAATTGTAACCGATTAAGGGGGGCAAAAAAAAAAAAATCAACCATTGCATCAATCCTTTTTTCTCACTTAATCCGCTAGAAAATCATATAGATCTTGTTGTACCTATATGCAATCCAAAATTCGAACCAAAGGACCAATTGATTGCAGCATCCATTCTAAAATCCAAATTTTAATTTAATAACCATTAAGGATGCAAAATGAAATTTTTATTTTTAAACCGGACAGATCATATGTTTCAAGTATAATGTACTCACTTTCACAACTCTAGTGAAAGCTAAATGCTTTATCGTACGATCTACACTTGATATTCTATTTTATTATATTTGTATTTTCTCTATTTATTATATTAACATAATAACCGAATATCAAGGGTAAAACATTTCAGTTGTACTTTCTCTATTTTTTATATTTTCATATTATGAAAAGTCTCCTATTCAACTATAATATTTTTTTTTATTTATACTTAATACATTGAACTTTATTTTAAAGCAAATAGTGCGTCTCACCACATGGGCATGCCCTGAGAAATATCCAATAAATCCAGAGAATTCAAAAAACTCTTAGAAGTTTATGTTTAGAGGAAGAACACAAATTGTTGTTAGAGATCCAAAAACTTAAACTGATAGATAGAAATCAGAGGCCCCAATTTAAATTTAAACTTATAGATTTTTTTTTGTCATATCCGACATATTTACATATAAACTAATCTAAACACAAACCCAAAAACCAATCTGATCCAAAAATTTAGGCTGATAGATAGAGTCCCAAATTTTATATTTAAACCCATAGATTTTCTTTTCCCTATCCGATATGAAACAATACTAACACATAAACTCCTAACACAAATCACAATGCTCTGACGAAGCGTAAGGAGGTTACTATACAACAAATTGATTAGTTAGAGCTTTAGATTTCCGAGAACCATAGAGTTGATTGGCAAACAGAGATGTAGAGTGTATATATATATATATAGAGAACGGGAAATTCACCAGCGGTGAAGGGAGTTTCTTCACTGCCACTTAGGTGCTTAGGTGTCCAATACAATTATTACACGTGACACCACTTAAGATAGCAACTAAAAAAACTCCCTTAACCGCCCTTTAAATGGCCACGTATAATAATTTTATTGGGCCACTTAAGTGGCGATGAAGGAACTCACTTCATCGCCGGTAAATTTCTCATTTACTCATATATATATATATATATATATATATATATATATATATATATATATGAGTAAACAGGAATTTCACCGGCAATGAAGGGAGTTCATTCACCACTATTTAGGTATCCCAATACAATTATTATATGTGGCGCCGCTCATAGTGCGGTTAAGAGAATTATTTTATTTGTTATCTTAAGTAGCATCACATGTCATTATTTTATTGGGCCAGCTAAGCGGCAGTAAAAGAACTCACTTCACCGCCAGTGAATTTACCGTTTTCTCATATATATATAGAGAGAGAGAGAGAGAGAGGGAGGGGGGAGAGAGACGTTGAGCTACTATTAATAATATTTAGATGTGGATATTATAAACTAAGATTTAAGAATGGACAATTCAAGATGAAAATACATTTCGGTAAATTTAATCTATTATTCATAAACTATTTATAAGCAAAATTTAATACAATTTGGATTTGGTTTTACTATGGATCAAGTGCAAACAAAATTAACGCTTTAAAGTTATCATAAAATTCACTTATTTTCGGGTGCTTGATCCACTAATAGATCACACCCAATATTTATGAAATTTTATTTATAAATAATTTGTGAATGATAGATCAAATCTACTAAAATGGATTTTCATCTTGGATTGTCCAATCTTAGATCTTAGTTTACAGTATTTACATCTAAATCTAAATACTATTAATAGTAATCAACTCTAACTATGTGTGTGTAAAGAGAGAGATTTTAGATATGTCTTATAAGACTTAAATCTCTAATCTCCAAGGTATATATAACAAACCATTATCCAAAGTCAAGTATAACAACCAAATAAATAGAGAAAGCAAGTTAACTAGTCTTGTGACGTCCCTGTTTATTCAGTTTCCATATATATTGATAAGGATATTTACCTTGGCTAATTAATTTGGTTAAGGCCTAATTCTCGAAAACAAAAAGGCCAGAATATTATATATTTTCCAATTAACTTGAGCTATTCCAGACCTACAGAAATAAAAGGTCATAAACTAGAATTATTGGAAAAGCTCGTACAAAGCAAAATCTAATATCCTTGACCACGGAAGAGAGAACTGTGATCCACTGTTGGATCAATCAAGTATCCGAATTCTAAAGAAAAGTCAATGTAAATCACATTGTCGGTCCATGACTATAGACTACCATCCAAATTTACCTAAGAATCTTCTGTGGCAATAAAAACTGAAGAGCTAAGATCCCATGGTTACAAGCTTACGAATCAATTCCAACGGTTATCAAGACCTTGTCAAGCGTACGACAATCGGCAACAAACCACCAAAGCTGCAGCATTCAGCAGACATCGGGACCGCCAGACAGTCATCGATCGATGACGCAAGTCCGGTCTCCATTAAAGAGGCAGCTGAGGTGGTGGACCAGCTAATTTCTCTGCACCCAGGAAGCTTCATCGGCAGCATAATTGATGAGAACGAACTTGATACCCCCTCCCCATCGAAGGAGAAGGACCAGAGCTTAACGCTCAATTCCAAGATCAAATACAAAGATTTAGGGGACCCGGAAAGCAAAATATCAGATGACGACAAGGTGGGAATTTCTAAATGAGCATAGCATTGGTTTTAGTGAGCCCACTGTTTGAATTTGTAAAAATTTACAAATTTGTCATTTATTTCTTGGGATATTTACATGTTCGTTTTTTAAATCTTTATAAATTATGATTTAGTCTCCCAAATCTTCATATTTAGGATTTAGTCTCTCAAATCCTCTAAATTACTATAATTTAATCGCTCCGTTAGTTTTTCCGTCCAAATAAATGGCAGAATTTAATTTTTACTTTTTTTAAATAATAAAATGACTTAAATACTTCTATAAAGAAAAAAAGGAAAAAGAATAGAGAGATAGAAGAGAAGAAAAAGGAGAGAGTTAATGAACCCAATGAAGAAAATGAGAAGAGAGGAGGAAGAGAGAAGGAGAAGAGAGAAGGAAAAATGAAGAAAAAGAAAAGAGAGGAAAGAGAGGAGGGAGAGGGAAAGAAAAGAGGAAGAGGGAAGGAGGAATTAAGGAGGAGTAAAATAGAAAAATCAGGTCAAAAAATAAACTGAGCTAACGAAAGTTAGAGAAAGGGACTAAATTGTAGTAATTTAGAGGATTTAGAAAACTAAATCTTAAATATGAAGATTTTGGGAACTAAATCATAATTTATCAAGAATTAAAGGACAAATCTGTAAATACTCCTTATTTTTTATGATAACTCTCTTTTAATCCACACTACACTCCTTCCGGCCAGAGAAAGAAGGAGAAAAATAGAGATAGAGAGCCAGAGAAAGAGGGAGAAAAATAGAGATAGAGAAAGAAAAGCAATAGAGATAGCGGCCAGAGAAAGAAGGAGAAAAATAGAGATAGAGAGCCAGAGAAAGAGGGAGAAAAATAGAGATAGAGAAAGAAAAGCAATAGAGATAGAGAGCCAGAGAAAGAGGGAGAAAAATAGAGATAGAGAAAGAAAAGCAGAGAAGGTGTGGGCTCACTAAGAAAAAAAAACCCTCTCTGAAAGGGACAGGGTGGGTTCGTGAAGAAGGTGTGCTCACTAAGACCAATAGTATGCTTGTTTCGAAATTCCCAACAAGGATAAGTCTAGCCTCTCTGTTGAGAGGATATTCTTCAAGTGACCTAATATCCCTAGAGGTAGAGTTGCATGGAAAGTACTGGATTCGACTTCTGATGACATGGTTCAGGGGATCTCGTTATAATAATATTGAGATAATTAGTAATTAGGCATCTAAAATTGTAGCAATCATAAAAAAAAGAAAAAAGCAGGAAAAAAAAAAAAAAAGCATGACATGATGTCCAACATGTATAAAATGACAGAGAATGCAACAGTAGATGTCATCAACTTTTCTACCTCGGAGAATTTGATTGAAGGAACTGAATCTTACTAACTTCTTGAGAAAAGTTTGGTGAAGCTGAACCTGCGCAACTTGGACCGAATCAAACCAGATATATGTCCTGAATCAATATCAAGAAACCTATCAGTATTATAACAAGACAAGGCATAAAAGTAATGAAAGCTACGCATTAATGACTTTTAGGAAACTTACATGACAAATGCAAGCTTATCCTAGGTCCAAGGATGGAGGAATTAAAATTCAAAGAAAAATGTAGACAAAACAAAACAGACAAACTTCGCCGGAAAAAATTTAACAATGTCCAAGTCGTAGCAAGAACCAAATAAATCCATCTGGACATTATCATCAGAATATAACAATTCAGAGGAAAATTATAGAACAAAAACAAATGGAAAGAAAAGTTGTGTACCTCAAGATTTTGCACCATTGCAGTCCCTATAACTCAATGATCATGTAATAGTTGTAATGTATCTAACTTCTGAATCCATCCATTACCTAAAAATTAAAAAATAAAATACAGTAATCTACTGTCCTTCAGATTATAAATCCAATAAAAAGAGGCTGTAATTCAAAAAAAAAAAAAAATCTCTTGAAGCATGCATAACAAGAAACAGGGCATGTACAGAGATATACTATGAAAATGTTGAGAAACAGAAAAGAATAAGGGTCCAAGAGGAGACCGGTCCCAAAAGGATAGGAGACTCGAAAGAACTAAGAAAATAAAAAATAAAATAAAATTCAAAATGCAAAGAAATAAGAAAGAGGGCAATCAATCTTGAAATTAGAGTAGCTGCTGCTGCATTGGCGGATAGAGCTGAGCAGAGTAGCAGAAACTCAAATCCTTTAGGGAAGATGAGAACTTATATTTCCACCATTCATTTCTAATATGAACAATACGAGTAACTTGTTGAGAATAACGTCAGAGGATCTTCATGAACTGATAGTCAATGAAGTAACGGGGATTATTATACCAAAACCACAGTGAAACAGAGAACCACATGCGAACAAAGAGTGCCTTCGCAGTTTATCAACCAAAACAGCTGCCTACAATCTCAACTAACACAATCAATAGCAAGCAATTAAAACAAAGGGATATCATGGGAACTACGGCAAATGAGAAGTTAGGTGATATATCAACCTTTAAAAAGTTGCTTACCATAATATCAAAGGAGAGGAAGAAAATCCACGGCTAATGTAGCAATTTTAAAAGGATCCGGATGACTAAATAACCTGAAGAATAAGAAACAAAAAGTAGAAGGGGGAAATAGAGACATCTCATTGGAAAAAAGTGAGAGATCAAAACTAGATCTAGAAGCATGTTTACAATGTTTGCCAATTTAGGCTGCAATGAGGTAGTTAAAATTATACTAGCTAGAGAGGCTGATGATGTAAATAGTCGTTACTCATGGATCGCATACAGCATGAAAATAGAAAGCATTCTAGTGGAAGCAATGAAAAGAAGTGTTGACATCATCATATGCAACAAAAAATTTCGGAATATACTAGATGATTGATAAAAAAAATTAAAAAAAAAAAAAACCCATCATATAAACCCTAACACTCTTAAAGCAAGTTGTAGGTATTAGATTCAAACCTAGTCATTGATAGCATCTCACTACGTTTGTCTCATAAACAAAACACCCTTAAGAATAGAAATAAAGATAAGAATAAACAACATGTATGCCTATGCTCGGGTTCGACATCTAATGCCAGCATCAACAGCTGCCCACACCATGGCCAGCAACCGCCCTTCGCTCTTCCCTGATCGACCTGGACTCCCCCTTAGATCTTCCAAAAACTCGCCGGGGTGTTAAGACCTAAACCCTTTTGTTCTTCTCAAACTTTCCACCATCAAATACTAATTCATTTCCGTACTGCATCACACCACCTTTGACCTGGTCTAGGACCAACTGCTATGTACCTACCAGCATAAAGAAAGATGTTAATGTGTGGTTAGTCTAGCTACAGTGATTGTTTGGATACAATATGAGCCATAGCTATTCTAGGAATGAGGCATCCTCTTAGAAATTATGCAACAACATGTAGAGAGACGCTAATGTGTGATTAGGCTAGCTACAGTGACTGTTTAGATACGAGCCATAACCATTCTAGAATTGAGAAAAAAATGTCACATCAACTTATGGCTATAAACTATTGCATCAATGGATATAAATATCTCCAAGATACTTCAAAAAATGAGTTTTCCACAGATTGAGGAATCAAAATTCAACAGTTTGAGGCATAAGAGCCACATACCCATACTAGGAATGAAGACAGCATACTCCATATCCTCTTCAGCAGCTGTTCACCACAGATTGGGAACATATTCTCCCAAGCACCGATAACTATTCCTTGTTTCCAGAAATTAATGGGGTCCATATAAAGCAAGAATAGGTATTAGAGCAACATAAAAGACATGAGAAGAAAAGCATCACATGAATTTTGGGTAATAAACTCCAAGGTAGACAGACATAAAGGGCAGAATGAATTAACCCTTCTATTGTTTGTCAACTTGAGGCCAGAGAATAAGTTTTAAATTAAGAACAGTATAGTGCACCCCCCCCCCCCCCCCCAAAAAAAAAAAAAAAAAAAAACAAACCCAACCAAAAAAAAAAAACACATCACAACATATATATTTCATATATGTTGTTAGCAAAAAAACAATGATCAGACAGGCCCATGCTACGATCAGGGGCAGAGGCAATCTTGCTCCTAATTGAGATTCGATATTTCATATATTAAACCCGAGAATAACACACTATATATTTATCATCTTATTTTCCAGTTTCCACAGATTGGTGTAGAAGAAAAATATTTTTTGTTAAAAAGTTTTTTTTTTTTTTTTAAAAAATATTGTTAGGAGAATGAAAAATCGAGGACTCACCTCAATTGCCTAGAAAATCGTCTCCCAAAATCCACAAGCACCAAGCTGCCATGGAATAATTTCAGTACCACCAACTGCCATCTCAACATGTCTTTCTGAAGAACAAAAGCCGATGTCATTAAATTTAAATCTTCTGAAGCCAGTAGTTAGAAAAGAAATTATGCACAATCTGATTACCAGGAAGAAAATGCCAGCTGCCAAGTGCCAAATGTTGATTCAGATATATGGGATCCCGAAATCAAGATTGGAAAAGTGAGAGAAGGCTGGTTCATGTAGACATGAAAACTCCATTACTTAAAGTTGAACTAAACTGTTAGCAAAAGATAGCGGAATTATACTAATGCAACAACCAGCGGAATCAAATAGTTAACCAAAGAGAAAAATAGCAGAGACAGAGAACACGCAGATTTAACGTGGTTCGGCAATATGCCTACATCCACGGAGACACGATCGAAAAACTTCCACTATATCAAAAGAGAATTACAACTTTTTAGTTCTCAACCACAAGAGAAATCATAAAGAAATCACACAAGATTTTGAGATCAAATCCTAACCTATTGTTGCAGTGATTTACCTCTTTGGTTCGGCCGCCGAAAACCCAAAGGAAGCCACCCGCTGCTTTGCTTTTCTTTTCTCCTTTGCTTTCGGCCAAAAATTCACCTTCGGCCAATTACAAGCCTTTGGCCGAATAATTGCAGCAGAAGCAGTAACCTTTGGCCTCTTATGCTTTGGCCAAAAGATTATTGCAACCACTTGATTTTCCTTTTGTGCTTCAGGCCGCACCAAGCAAAACGCAGCAGTAACCAGCCGCCACAAAAAACACCTCCTTGGCTCTTTGTTTTCTTATTTTCCCGGCTCCTTTTTCGTCTCCTTTTTCGGCTCTCATAAACCCTAGCACCAGAACCCCATATTTATATTATATCATAACGGATTTGGGCCGATTTTGGACCCGTTCGGTAAACCGAAACCTACTACGGTAATGGGCTCCATTAGCAACAATCTCCCACTTGGAGACCATTGCTAAAAATGTAATCCCTATACATGATAATCCTAGTGTCCAAAGTTTTTACCTCGATCGTTTAAAGTCTCACTTTCAGCCTTCAACACAAATGCACCAAAGTTGAGCAATAGCTCACCTTTTTCCCATCAACCGGCTTTATCAACATATCTGCAGGATTCTTGCTGCTCTCAATCTTCTCCAACTTCAATTGGCCATCCTCCAACAAGGATCTGATGAAGTGATAGCTCAAGTGAATATGTTTAATCCGTGAATGATACGCTGAGTTCTTAGCAAGATGAATTGCACTTTGACTGTCACTGAATAATCTGCAATCCACTACATCAAAACCCAACTCACTCATCAATCGCTGCAACCAAATAAACTCCTTACTTGCTTCTGCAGCTGGCAACATACTCAGCTTCTGTCGAAAATAAAGCAACAATTGATTATAATCTTGAAACCCAGCTTACCGCTGGCACTCCTACAGTAAAGACGTAACCAGTAGTGCTCCTGCCATTGTCTCTATCACCCGCATGGTCCGAATCCACAAAACCTTGCACATCAATGTTATCACCCCCAAAACACAAACAATAATTTGAAGTACCTTTCAAATACCTGAAAATCCACTTCACCTCTTGCCAATGTTCCTTTCCAGGGTTCTTCATGAATCTACTCACTACTCCCACTGCATATGCAATATCTGGTCTTGTACTCACCATTGCATACATGAGACTCCCAACGGCCGATGAATAAGGCACATTCTCCATGTGTCTCATCTCCTCATCTGTCTTAACATCTTGCTCTTTTGACAGTTTGAACTGACCACCTAGAGTTGTAGTTACCGGTTTGCATTCTCCATATTGAATCTCTCCAGCACCTTCTTGATGTACCCCTCCTGAGATAAACCACAATTTCTTGCTTTTCTTATCTCGGGTAATTTGCATTTCAAGAAGTTGTTTAACCTCACCCATGTCCTTCATAGAGAATCTCCCTGCCAACTTTCTTTTCAGATCATTAATTTTCTTCATGCATGTACCTGCCACAAGCATATCATCTACATACAAAGTAAGTATAATAAAATTACCATTCTTAAACTTTTGTAGATATACACAATGATCTGAATTGCTTCTGGCAAAACCCGAATCCAACATAAACTTGTCAAACTTCAAGTACAATTGCCTCGGCGCTTGTTTTAACCCATACAAGCTCCTTTTCAGTTGACATACCCAATTCTCCTTTCCTTTAACTTCATATCCTTCCGGCTGTTCCATGTATATTTCCTCCTCCAAATCACCATGAAGAAAAGCAGTGTTCACATCGATCTGCTCTAAATACAGTCCTTTCACAGCCACAATACTTAGTATTGCTCTGATAGAAGTTATCTTGATAACAGGTGCAAATATTTTATTGAAGTCAATACCTTTTCTCTGACCGTATCCCTTCACCACAAGTCTAGCCTTGAACCTTTGTGTCCCTCCTGCCTCATGTTTTACTCTGTATACCCACTTGTTATGCAATACTTTCATCTTTTCCAGTCGCTTCACCAATTCCCATGTGTGATTCTCCTCCAAAGAAGACATCTCATCACGCATGGCTTGCTCCCACTTAAGATGAAGTTTATCCTGCATAACTTCTTGGTAACTCTCTGGTTCACATGCATCAGTATACAAAACATGATATAATAGAAGACAAAGTTTTTGGGTTGGCTTCTTTATCCTCGTGCTCCTCAAAGTGGGAACACTCTCTGATGAAGTATTGGAACCATCTACTTCAGTCAATGGCTCTCTTTCCTGTTCGGTCTCATCTGAACCTTGTGTATTCTCAGGTGTAGTCATTTCTTCCCCTTCAGATGTAGGTATTTCTTCCTTTTTTTTATCCATGGGATTCATCCCATCCTGTGGCTCATCCAGCTCCAAGTGCTCTTTCTCCACTATATTGTCACTTTTACTTTCCATTCGGTCTTTATACATACAGCCCTCATTGAATACTACATCTCTGCTACGAATTACCTTGTTATGCTCATAATCTTATAAGCGATAACCATATTCGTCGCCACCGTATCCAATGAATGCACACTTCTGAGATTTAGAATCAAGCTTCTTTCTCATCTCATGATCCACATGTGCATATGCTATACAACCGAATACCTTTAAGAATGAATAATTTACAGTCTTACCAGACCACACTTCCTCTGGAATTCCTCCATCTAAAGCACTGGCTGGACTCCTGTTGATCAGATAGACTGCCGTATTTACAGCGGCTCCCCAAAGTTGCAAAGGCAAACCTGCTTGTAGTCTCATACTCCGAACTCGCTCCAAAATGGTTCTATTCATCCTCTCAACCACGCCATTTTGTTGCGGTGTCCTCGGTACAGTCTTTACTCTCCTGATCCCGTGGGTAGAGCAATAGTCATTGAACTCTATTACAAAATTCCCCACCGTTGTCTGACAACAGACATTTCACCTTCAAACATGTTTCATTCTCAACAAGAGCTTTCCATACCTTGAGGATCTTGAAGACATCGGATTTCTGCTTAAGTGCGAATATCCATATTTTCCTGCTTGCATCTATGAAAGTGACAAAATAAGAATTACCTCCAAGAGACTTCGCCGAAGAAGGCCCCCATACATCTGTATATACCAACTCCAATCTCTCGATTTTCTTCTCTTTATCATCATTCATAAAACTAACTCTTTTCTGCTTTCCAAACACACAGTTCTCACAGAAATCAAAGTTAGCATCTTTCATATCTGTTAACATATCTCTGAATTGCAATACCCTCATTCCGCTTTCGCTCAAGTGACCGAGCCTCTGATGCCATAAGGTAGCCTTCTCATTCTTCACGGTGGCTAAAGAAACAACGTGATCCACCGAGCTTGAGAGTAAATATAGAGTTCCCACTCTTTCACCCTTGACCACTACCATTGCTCCTTTACTGATCTTCCATTGTTTCCTCTCAAATGAGATTTGATAACCTTCGCCATCCAGCTTGCTAACAGATATCAAATTCTTCTTCAAATCTGGTATGTGCCTGACCTCTTGTAAAAGCAATTTTCCATCGTTGTGCAACTTCAACTGAATTGTCCCTTTACTGACAATCTTGCATCCCTTGGACATAATTCTCAAACCATTCTCTGCGAGCAGTGCAATGGAACGAAGCCCCTTGTAGATACCAAAAAAAATAAAATAAAAAATAAATTAAAAAAAAAAACCTAAATTTGCTAAGTAGGCACACTCGCGGGTTGCACCCGCGGGATGCAACCCGCGGGTGCAACCCGCGGGAAGCAACCCGCGGGAGCACCCGCTTGGAGCACCCGCGGGAAGCAACCCGCGGGAGAATTCCTGTTCTTTATTTCCCGTTGATTTATTTCCTTGGACTGATAATCCGTGATCCGCTTTTTCAGGAGAGAATTGAGCCGGATTTCGAGCTTCTTCGGTTTATAAAATATAGGAATTTAACGGGAGAAGGGACTTTGGACTTTTGATTTTTGGGGATTCTTGGACTTTGGGAAGATTTCGGGCGAGCTCGTGAAATCAAAGAAAAGAGCAGAGCCATCTTCTCCTGGTCGGACGGTCAACGGAGGCAGCAACGAGACTCCACCGCCACCCGAACCCACATAAAAAAGGGAATAAACTAATATTCCCGTTCTTGTAATTCTTCGGAATTTTTGTAATCTCAAATCTTCGTTGTAATCAAATAATTTTTGCAATGGAATCAAAGATGCAATTTTCGGGCGTACAAGAACTGGCGACCACAGTGGGAGCTCCTCTGTTTACCACAGAGAATTTGGTGGCGCAGTCCGACCGGGTGCCGATTGGCTCAATGGTTGAGATGCTGGTCATAGAAGTTGACCAGCAAAAATATGAGGAATTTCTTTCCTCCTCTGATTCGGAGCCTAGGCGTCATCGCCGGGTGACGATGAAAAAAGGTGAGGCGTCATCGCCCACTGGAAATCAAAAGGCGTCATCGCCTATGAAAATTTACGAGGCGTCATCGCCCGTTGAAATTTACGAGGCGTTATCGCCCGTTCCAAAGTCAAGCCAAAAGTCAAATCAGTCCCTGACCCGCTCTCAGAAGAGAAACTTGAGGCGTAAGGCACAGCGGGCCCACCTCAACAGTGCCTCTGGAAAATTGCGGTCAGAAAATCCAGATCAGGAAACATCAGAGAAGAAAAATTTCAAAAATAAAAATCCGCAGGCAGAAGTGCGGGTTGCACCGCACGGGGGCAACCCCGAGGTTGCAACCGCGGGTGGAAACCCGCGGTTCCAACCGCGGGTTGCACCCCGCGGGGGCAACCCCGCGGTTGCAACCCGCGGTTCCAACCGCGGGTTGCACCCCGCGGGTGCAACCCCGCGGTTGCAACCGCGGGTGGAAACCCGCGGTTCCAACCGCGGGTTGCACCCCGCGGGTGCAACCCCGCGGTTGCAACCGCGGGTGGAAACCCGCGGTTCCAACCGCGGGTTGCAACCGCGGGTGGAAACCCGCGGTTCCAACCGCGGGTTGCACCCCGCGGGTGCAACCCCGAGGTTGCAACCGCAGGTACAAACCCGCGGTTCCAACCGCGGGTTGCACACCGCAAGTTGCAACCCGTGGGTTGCACTCCGCAGGAAAAATCAAGGGTTGGTTCTGGTGTCTATTCGGGCACACGCGCAGTCAGCACACAGCGCACATCTAACTTTTTGGTTACTCTCCCAGGTGTACTATCCCGTTCCTCTACAAACAAATATAAGGATGTGCTCATGAACTCACCTGAGGATAGGTCTTCAAATTTCTCTTCGGATGAACATATTCATGATAGAATCCTCCAAATCCCGAAGAACAAGTCAGATGCGTACGAGGCCCGTACAACTGAGCAGGCCAGCACACACTCCAGAAGAATTCGCAAAAGGGTTGGAGAACAATCTAATACTGGAAAAGAGCTCAGCCCCGAAATATTGCAAACTCTCCAGTATTATGAACCAAGTTTGCAACGCAAGCGGCGTCAGGTTGCAAATAGGGATAAAGAAGTACCTCAAGACTTGAGAGAATTCCTCAATTGGACGAAGAACTCTGCACAGAATACTCCTCAATGCCAATGCGAACAGTTAATCTCAACTGTTCTATCAAACTGCGAGTGCCATCCGAGACGGTCCGTTTTTGAGCGGATCATCGAATCCAAAGGAATACGGACAATAAAGAGGGTGTGCTCTGGAACCGATCTACCTACTGCCTCATCAAATATGGTTAATAAAGGCAAAAAGGTGGTCGGAAACAACCTTTCGGATAAGGAAATTACTCCAGGATCAAAAGGAATTTCTATCGAACCAGAGGGCGCGCTTCTAGAAGAAGTCTCTGAAAGGCTTGAGAGACAAGAAAAACGTCTCGAACAGCACGAGGAGACCATAGAAGAAATGAAACAATTTTTGATTGAGTTGCTGGCTCAAACTAGAAAGAACCAATCATCGCCGTCCATTTCTAGTCGGCAGAAAGGAAAACGGCCTGTCCAAATAAATGAAGACAGCGAAGACGAAGATGAAGAAGTGCCTCCTCATTCAAGAGAGGAAGAGGAAGTGAAAGTTATCCTCAATCCTCACGCAGAGAAAATAGAGAAGATGGAGAACCAATTACAAGCTCTTCTTCATCGCAAAAAGCTATAAGAGGTGGGGGTAGTCCGTCCATATCCCATAGAATGGGAGACCGTACCCTATCCTGCAAAATATAAACCGTTGAATCTTCAATCATTCGACGGTAAAAGTTCGCCGCAGCAACACATCTTCTATTTCCTCTCACAGACAGGACATCTCATGGGGAATGATCCAACTATGACTAGGATATTTGCGAGCACTTTACGGGGGCCCGCATTTACCTGGTTTATGCAACTTCCCCAGAGAACAATTAAATCTTGGGCTGATGTAGAACGTGAGTTCCTAGCCCGATTCTTTGAAGATGATACAGAAGTCTCCATATTATCTTTGCTAGCAGCGAAGCAAGAAGAAGGCGAAACGGTCAAAACTTATGTCGAGCGGTTCCGAGAACTTTCCGTTCGATGCCCACATAGCATGACGCAGGATACGCTTGTGGAAACCTGCAGACATAACTTGTTGACCGATATCTTAGACAAGATGGGTTCGGTCGAATCCAAGTCATGGAAGGATCTGCTTAAGCAGGGCGAACAGGCCGAAGAAATACTTCGACGTCTCGAAATGCAACAGGCTGCAACCGGAGACGGTGCAAACGAATCTTCATTCCATTTTTCCCGTTCAAAAGGGAAAGACATAACGGCAATGGCGGTAGAAAGTACACTGAAGCAGAAACCATGGCCAACTACAAGCAACACAGCAAAGTCGTCCAGACTTCAAAAGCAGTATTCGTTCAAGGATGAACATACTGCTACTATGTTCAATCTGCTCACCAAACGCAAGATGCTTAAATTGCCGGAGAGCAAGAGACCTGAAGAAGTAGGGAAAACTAACAATCCGAATTACTGCCTGTACCATCGGATTGTAGGTCACCCCACAAAAAATTGTTTTATCTTAAAAGATAAAATTCAAGCGTTGATTGACGCTGGAGCAGTTCAGCTCAAAGCTGAACAAAAAAGGAGTTAGAGCTAACTCCGACACATTTAATGCGTGAGGTCTAAAGGTACCACTTGGGCTCACAACAATTCCCAAAAAATGGGCTCAGGGCGGTTAATTTAAACCCCCAAAATTAAAAAAAAAAAAAAAAAAAAAAAAAAAAGGGAAACACCCAACGCCGACAAGGCTACGGGAAGAGAATAAATTTCTCGCCAACCCCACCATGCTGGGGGTAAAAAGCAAGAAACACCCAACGCCGACAAGGCTACGGGAAGAGAATAAATTTCTCGCCAACCCCACCATGCTGGGGGTAAAAAGCATGAATCGCCCAACGCCGCTAAGGCTACGGGAAGAGAATAAATTTCTCGCCAACCCCACCATACTGGGGGTAAAAAGTATGAATTGCCCAACGCCGCTAAGGCTACGGGAAGAGAATAAATTTCTCGTCAACCCCACCATACTGGGGGTAAAAAGTATGAATTACCCAACGCCGACAAGGCTACGGGGAGAGAATAAATTTCTCGTCAACCCCACCATACTGGGGGTAAAAAGTATGAATTGCCCAACGCCGCTAAGGCTACGGGAAGAGAATAAATTTCTCGTCAACCCCACCATACTGGGGGTAAAAAGTATGAATTACCCAACGCTGACAAGGCTACGGGGAGAGAATAAATTTCTCGCCAACCCCACCATACTGGGGGTAAAAGTATGAATTGCCTAATGCCGCTAAGGCAAAGGGAAGAGGAAAAGTTTAGTATTTAAACCCAAACGAAACCCTCGACAACTCACTATGCTGAGGAGAATAGCATGGCTAGCCCAACTCAAACGGTAGTTGGTAAAGGCAAAATCAAACCCGTTGATAGCTGGGGGTTTGCTAAAAATCCCACGACAAATCTGTCACAACAGTATTCTTATCCGAATATAAGAATACATCACTGCCCTAAGCTGCTAAGGCAAAGGGAAGAGGAAAAGTTTGGTATTTAAACCCAAACGAAATCCTTGATAACTCACCATGCTGAGGGGAATAGCATGGCTAGCCCAACTCAAACGGTAGTTGGTAAAGGCAAATCAAACCCGTTGATAGCTGGGGGTTTGCTAAAAATCCTAATCAGATAAATCTCCTGTCACGTTAAGATTTCACCTCTGACAGCAAAACTTTTCTTGTCATTTTGCTCTAACAGAGCAAGCAACACTCCAAAATATAAGTCAAGTTAAAATCATACCTCTGACATCATAATTCAAAATCAAATGAGATAAGATCCGATTAAATCCCCTGTCACGTTAAGATTTCACCTCTGACAGAAAAGAAAATTCATACTTCATCAAGTCCAATATTACAACCTCTGATGAACGTGCTTTTGATATTGTTAAGTTAAAAATCACCTCTGACGAAAATTATCTCCCTATCAAGTTAACAGTTACCTCTGATAGTCCGATTCCAAAACTAAATACGTTAACTGTCACCTCTGTTTAGTCAGCTTGTCCCTATCATGACCAGATTCTCTGAATAGGTTAAGCTCCAAGACACGTTTAATGTCACCTCTGTCTTTTCTTGATTCGTCATACTAGATGTCACTGAACGATTAGGATTAAAATAAGCACGTTAATATTATACCTCTGCTTGACCTAAAATAAGCACGTTAACATTATACCTCTGCTTGTTCTCTAATGAGTACGTTAAAATCATACCTCTGCTTGTTATGGAATAAATAAATATATTAATAGTTATCCCTATCGACCAAATCTTTTAAAAGGTCTATAACCAAAATTAAAAGAATCCAAAGTATTTCGAAATTCAGTACGGTTCAATATAGAACTTCGAAAACTTTGGAGGGGGTTATGTAGATACCAAAAAAAATAAAATAAAAAATAAATTAAAAAAAAAAAACCTAAATTTGCTAAGTAGGCACACTCGCGGGTTGCACCCGCGGGATGCAACCCGCGGGTGCAACCCGCGGGAAGCAACCCGCGGGAGCACCCGCTTGGAGCACCCGCGGGAAGCAACCCGCGGGAGAATTCCCGCGGGTTGCAACCCGCGGGAGCCCCTGCGGGTTGCCACCCGCGGGAGGATTCCCGCGGGTGGCAACCCGCGGGGGCGATCCCGCGGGTTGCCACCCGCGGGTTGTTTTCTGTTCTTTATTTCCCGTTGATTTATTTCCTTGGACTGATAATCCGTGATCCGCTTTTTCAGGAGAGAATTGAGCCGGATTTCGAGCTTCTTCGGTTTATAAAATATAGGAATTTAACGGGAGAAGGGACTTTGGACTTTTGATTTTTGGGGATTCTTGGACTTTGGGAAGATTTCGGGCGAGCTCGTGAAATCAAAGAAAAGAGCAGAGCCATCTTCTCCTGGTCGGACGGTCAACGGAGGCAGCAACGAGACTCCACCGCCACCCGAACCCACATAAAAAAGGGAATAAACTAATATTCCCGTTCTTGTAATTCTTCGGAATTTTTGTAATCTCAAATCTTCGTTGTAATCAAATAATTTTTGCAATGGAATCAAAGATGCAATTTTCGGACGTACACCCCTGAATCCACAAACCACAGATCTGACCTCGATTCTGTATGAGCAGACAAGTACAAGTCATCATACTTCTCATTTGGATTCACCACATTCGCTCCTTCCTTATTTTTGTTTGGACAATCCTTATTCATATGACCCTCTGTCTTACATTTCCAACACACTAACTTTTTCTTGAACTTCCCCTTAGATTTTGATCTCCCTCTTTGCTTCGACTCCCTGCTTGAACTTCTACCCATTTCCTTTCTTCTGTCATTATCAACCGACAGAGCAGTACTTGTAGAAACTGTGCTCTCACCCATGCTCTTTTTCATCACTTCATCATTCATGATTGTACTCACAATATAATCAAATTTAAGAGCAGTATTGGAAGAATTAATGATGGCCATAACAACATTACTCCAACTATCCGGTAATGAACACATAAACATCAAAGTTTTAATGTCATCAGCAAAGACAAAATCTAAGAATTCAAGTTGTGCCCATAATGTGTTAAATTCGTTCAAATGATTAACAACTGAACTATCAGAAGGCATTCTCAAGTTGAACAACTTTTTCATTGGAAACAGTTTATTTGAAGCAGACGGCTTCTCATAAAATTTAGCCAATACTGACATCAAACCTGAAGTGGTATTCTCCTTGGAGACGTTGAACACAACCTGCTTTGTCAGGCACAATCGAATCTGCGCCAAAACCCTCCTGTCCAACAATTCCTACTCCTCATCTGTCATCTTTTCTGGCTTTTCTCCAAACAGTGGTTGATGTAAATTCTTTTGATATAAATAATCTTCCATCTGCAACTTCCACCATTGGAAATCTGTCCCATCAAATTTTTCAATTTTTCCCTTCCTATCTTCCGCCATAACTCCCACTCAAAATCAACACCGATCTGAGTGAAATCTGACCCGAACCAGGGCTCTGATACCAATTGTTAGCAAAAGATAGTGAATGCAACAACCAGCGGAATCAAATAGTTAACCAAAGAGAAAAATAGCAGAGACAGAGAACACGCAGATTTAACGTGGTTCGGCAATATGTCTACGTCCACGGGGACACGATCGAAAAAACTTCAATTATATCAAAAGAGAATTACAACTTTCTAGTTCTCAACCACAAGAGAAATCACAGAGAAATCACATAAGATTTTGAGATCAAATCCTAACCTCTTGTTGCAGTGATTTACCTTTTTGCTTCGACCGCTGAAAACCCAAAGGAAGCCACCCGCTGCTTTGCTTTTCTTTTCTCCTTTGCTTTCGGCCAAAAATTCACCTTCGGCCAATTACAAGCCTTTGGCCGAATAATTGCAGCAGAAGCAGTAACCTTTAGCCTCTTATGCTTTGGCCAAAAGATTATTGCAACCACTTGATTTTCCTTTTGTGCTTTAGGCCGCACCAAGCAAAATGCAGCAGTAACCAGCCGCCACAAAAAACACCTCCTTGACTCTTTGTTTTCTTATTTTCCTGGCTCCTTTTTCGGCTCCTTTTTCGGCTCTCATAAACCATAGCACCACAACCCCATATTTATATTATATCATAACGGATTTGGGCCGGTTTTAGACCTATTTCGGTAAACCGAAACCCGCTACGGCAATGGGCTCTATTAGCAACATAAACCAGATGTAGATCAACCTAATATACCTGCCTTGAGTTTGATGAGACTAAATGTAATTGTAACCTGACAACAAGAGCAAACATCACTAGGCTTAATAACCTAATTTCATGTAACAAGCATTGATTTGACAAGTCATGACTTCGATATTACGAGAAGATAGTCGTAAAACTGATGGAAGCTGCAGGTCCAAAATTTTCTGGAAAAATGCAATTAGCTAGACAGGTCACCATGTTTCTAACCTAAAACCAAACTGGCACAAACAGAACAATGTAGGAAGAAACTATATAGCAAACAGCTCTAGAGTTTCCCTATGCACTATAGGGAGTGCATAGGGGCAACATGAAAGTTAGACAGTCAAAAGCTATAAAGTTCTCTATTCCCTGCATTTAAATCTTAATTCGTGTGTGTGTGTGTGTCACTTCTGACAGCACATGTGACTGTTTATAGTATCATGGAACTCTGACAAGCAAGAATGACAAAAATTTAAAGATTGTGAAAAACAAAAATTTAAAGATTGTGAAAACTTGTAAAGGTTTCAATGTGATAGCAATCTGAGAACTAGAAATAATATGGCTGCCACAATAAACAACATCTGGACAGTAAGAAACGGATGACAAGCAATGCACAAGTAATTCCTCCAATGCAGAAAAGAGATATAGGAGCCCTAAAACAGCAGGAAAAGGACAAGCACATGCAAGAGATAGAGTAAATGTCCGCCATCCTAATCAAAATCCAGAAAGTAGGAACCTATAATAGCCATAGCATAATTGATCTCTAAACTGAAAAACAGGAAAATGGGGGTAAAACAGAAAAAGAAAAGAAAAGAAAAGGAACAAGGTAATGCAAGCAATATAGAAAGATTGGAAACAATTAGTGTGCATGCTTCCCGTGCCTTTTAAGAGAGCATTAGAATTTGGAAACTTTTTGCTTTTTTACATCTTCCTTGTGGACCTTCATAAATTGGTAGAGTAAGCTCTAGTATTGGCTGCCTATGTAGTAAGCCTTTTCAAGAACAAGGTAACTCATTTTCTGGGCTTCAACCAATTTTAACTCCTGGAAACAATTTGAGTAGTTAGAGATGGATGGATGAATATCCTTACAAAGGATACAGGTGGTAAAATGAACTTTCTAAAAGCAACTATAAGGAAAATACAGCATCAAAAACTTTATACAAGCCCAAGGTACAAGTTCAAAATAGAGAAATTATATAGAAAAAAAAAAGCTTTCTAAAGAACGTTCACCTACCGAAACTTTTAAAGATTTATCCACAAACAAGGGCTAAGCCTGAATACCATGAAAGGTACAAATGCAATTTGGATTTTGTTATGCTACTGCTATATGCTTATGAAGCTACTGAGAGGAAAGTAGCATGACACAACTATAATGGAAATGAGGTTAGAGAAAAGATTTTTCTCTTTTTTTCTTCTACAAATGATGCTTCATCACAAGGATGTTAATAATATTATACATCTAACATGTAAAGCATGGAGCATACAAGTCAAAAGACTGGAATTCGAGTGTAGATAAGATTATAATGCAAAAAAAAAAAAATTATTGCGATGTTAAAAGTTGATTTTTAATACGAATTTAAAAGAAGGAACAATAAAGAAGCATGTTTCCTCAGCCTAGAATAATTTCTCTCCTCAATCTGATGGGAAACAGTTTTGATTTCCTGACCTATCAATCTTGAAAATAAGCAATCACTTAGCAATTAGGACCAAAAATGGATACCTTTCAATAGAATTCCACAGGAAAAGCAAGATAATTTTTTTGTAGCTAAATGATGATCCATTTTGCTTAAAGAACTAATCCATCCTCAAGCCTGAATGCAAGTAACTATTCAGCTTGAGACATTTAATTTGGCCAAAATCAAACTTGTGATTCCCACCCTATCATGTTAGAATTGCTTTTATGTTCCTATGTTGTAGCGTAACCCCTCATTCTTCCTAGGATCCGCTACTCAAAAGAAAACTTTCATGAGTGCCACCGTATCCCAATGGTAATCCCAAGGTTTGAAATATCATAATATGGTATTTTTAAGACATATCAGCATTTGTACCAAGCCAACAAAATATGACATTAGAATTGACAATATAAAAAAATTGTCAATATTGGACTAATATTATTCAGGATATTACATATCGAGTACTTCAATGTCTAATATGATATTTGCAACAAATATTTGTATTTGCCGATATTTAAAGCCTTGCCTATGTGATTGTGCTGATGATCTCACATCAAGTCCACTACTATATCCTTTCTTTCTCTTTAAGTACTCATAGAACCTAGTGCGCTTCATAATTCAATTGAATCCTTTGAAATCGATATTATATAAATAAATATTCATTTGCAGCACAGACATCAGATAGATTATTGATTAGGTTGATTCATTTTCTACAACATCTGCTTTGCAACATAACATGGTGTTGCTACTATGAGATATCACTAGTCAAATGCTTATTAGATAAACATTAGACATGTCATATTTTTTTTTCATTTCACATTCTCGTAGCATGTAAAAGTACAATGCTTAAGAAACATATTAGAATAATATTTCATCTCCCCCCCAACCCCCCGGACAACAAAAAAAATCCCACACACACATAGATGAAATTTACACAGTTATATACATATTCCCACAAACACAGCCCTATATACAATTTGTCGCATCCATATCCCAAGATACATATGTGTGTCTGCATACACATGCACAATTACATAGCATAGTCATGTCCATGCCAGACCAGAACCAAAATCATTCCAAAATTGTCCATATTTGCATACAAGTGTTGTGCAATCTCATGTCTAAGTGTAACATAGTTCCCATGGAGGGAAAATATATTGTAAAACATTGTATACTTGATTGCAATGATGTTTCACCATACCTTGCACAAATATTGAAACCTAATTAGAACTTTGTTAGGAGAGGAGACGTTAGTGCTTAAAATGATGTCCTCTTTGTTAAATGTCTTTGGAAGGTAATAAAAAATATTTTTAAATTTCACTATGCCTATGCTATTATTATATCCTCATGAAACCTGATTTGAACTTTCTTGGGAGATACAGGTGACAGAAACATTGATAAGAGTACAGATTAAGGAATAATCAGGTGATAGACACATACATAGAAAGGAAAACAAGCTGGTTCATATTGTGTTCCTTAATTGCTATTTATCTAGAAAGATTTTGGAGACTGAAAATTCCAAGGGGCTTGTAAGGAAGATTAGTTAATTTGTGAACTCCTCAAGGAGTCAGAAACCCAAGTGAGGAGGCTTTGAACTACTAAATGTACACAAATGACAATTGACAAGCGTAAATGTAAAGAGAAAGACACCAAAGAGTCTATACTAATAAGGGACAATATCAATGCTACAAGAGAAAATACCTCACTGATGCCCACTTTACGTTTTAAAGCTTCAAAGTTTACTAAAACATGCGTCTAACATGACCCTTTAAATTCTTGATTAACCCTTTAAAAATTATTTAATGTTGAAGAGTAAATGACAAAACATTGAATGTGCAACAGAAAAAATGAATTTTACATATACTCTAAATCAAGTTACAGAAAATATGTATTCCGCCAGCCTAACTAAAATAAATTGATAAAGTTATGGAGAAAAAGTAATATATATGGGGGAAAATAACATTATGACATGGTATTTTGACTACCAGAAAATATGCTGATGAACCAATCCCATATTCTCTCCCTTGGAAAGAATATACCTCTATTCTGGCCAACGATGAGGCAATGAACTGAACTCCTCATCACTTGCCCGCAACAACAGTAGTTTCCATCTTTTCTTTATCTCTGAAAATTTGTCCTTACACCCGCCAACTCTTGCCAGTTCTTCAAGCATCTCTGCATCTCAACTCAATTGTAAACCCACCAAGGACTCAACAAACAGCAACCTGATGGGCATACACATGAATGTATGTTTTCATCTCTTAACCTTGATCAACTTACAGTTGGAGCTGAGCGATATTGATTAGTTACTACAGTGTTGACATTCCCATTTGAATGCCTAACCCTAATGCTAGTAGACCTCCCTGGCTTCTGCTGAAATAATGAACCAAGCATCTTCTCTAATGTCTGAGCTGTATACTTGGCATATTTACTTGCACTGGCATCTTGCTCCACTAGAGGGCCATAATTCTGCATATAACTCCTATAAACTGGAACTATTGCCTGAATGATCAATTGGCATGTCTTCTCTCTCAAATCCTTATCTGATATAACCCAATTCGATTGCTTCTGATACATCTCATCAAAGGTCTCATTAAAATTCTTCAACCTCTTCTTCACCAAATCTCTAGCAGTAGCCCTTCCGCCCGAGAACAAAATCAGCCCTTCCCTACTCAACAAAGACGGGAGCTTCGACCAACTATCCCTTAGATAGCACACAGCATAGTACTCTTTATACTGCTCATGCTCCCTCAACCAAGGATCCCCCAGTAACTCCCCAAGCTTTGTCCCTTTCAAGTGCTTGAAGAAATGCCAGTGGGTGTTCATCATGAAAAGGTACGAAAGTATTTGGTCATCATAAGCTTTCGACCAAGTCTCGAAATTTACCTGGAGCGCTTTCATTATACTCAATATCGCATCATGCAAAAGCCCATCTTGAAACTTCTGCTGTTGCCAACTCCGATGAATGATCAATACCTGAGTAAGCACCGGCCTGTAATCCTCTCCGAGAAGCCTATTGCAATAATCAGTAATAAAACTCACCAACTTCGAAACACCCCCATCCAACGGGGGCGGAGTCAGCCTCTGCAACTCCACCTGAACCAGCAGCTCCCAGAAAATCTCACAAGCCCCATCAATCACTCTCTTGATGAGATCCCTCGTCTCATTCTGAATCTCCAAACAAGCCTTCCCCCCGAAGAGCCGATTGAAATCGACCCTCAACCTATTCAACGAATTGAACATATCAAGAAGCTTAAGCAACTTAATGGGATCCTTCTTGCTATCCGTCACCGTCTTCCCAAACCTCAGAAAAGCAAGAATCCCAGCCTGCGCCGCGATCTCGGCGAAGCATCCCGTCCACACCTCGGCCGGCCCCGCCCACTCAAACACATCGCAGCAAAGCTGGTACTCCGCTTCAAACAAATGCTTCACGGCGAATTCCAAATGCTTGCCCCACTTATCAATATACCCCTCAATGCTCTGCACATCGTCGAAATCTGCAACAGAGATCTCGAGGTAATCGAGATCCAGCGCCTTGAGGCTGGCCCTGACGTTCGACCCCCGGACCTCAATGTAGATAGACAGGCAGCGATCAAGCCGATTATTGGCAATCATTCTAACCAGGATTGCGGAGAGCTTGCCGATGACCTGGACGGGGAGCGGGGAGGGGGTGATGGCGGCGGGGGAGATGGAGGCGGCGGCCGGCATAGGGAGGGGGACGGTGTGCTCGAGTAGGAGGCGGCGGAACTCGGCCTCGAGGCGGCCGAGCGCCTCGTCGAGCAGGCCGCCGTCGAGGGGGCGGGAGGAGTTGGACTTGAGGGAGGAGAGGGAGGACTTGAGGTTGGAGAGGAACTTGGAGTCGGCGACGGAGTTGTCGTCGAGGTAGTCGACGATGTCGTCGAGCCACTGGATGGCGAGGGCGCAGTTGTCGGAGAGGAAGCGGAGGGCCTCCTCGAGGCGCTTGAGGACGGAGAGGTAGCCGGGGAGGTCGGAGCGGGGGTCGGAGAGGAGGGGGCGCTCCAGGCCGTGGACGGCGTCGAAGACCTTGAGGACAGCGGCGGCGGGGCCGACGGCGCGGTCGATGTGGCCGCCGACGGAGGCGAGGGCGTCGCGGTGGGCCCGGATGGGGCGGACGGCGGCCTCGAGGGAGGGGAGGCGGTGGTGGATCTCGTCGAGGCGGGGGCCGCAGCGGGCAAGGGCGGTGGAGAGGGCGCGGGACCGCTCGAGGTTCTGCCGGAGGCTGCGGCGGGCGGCCGCCAGGCTCTCCAGGCCGCCGTTTGATTTGGGATCCGTTGGCATTTTTGGTTGGAGGTAGGGAGGAGAGGAGCGAGCGAGAAAAACCCTAGATTTGTTGGGATTGGGATTGCACTGTTATTGATGTTATATTGGGGGACTTGGGAATCAGAAAGGCGAGCTAATTTTGACTGTTGCAGGTTGAGTAGAATGAGCCAGCAACGACTAAGAAGATTATTAATACTAATTTTGTTGGGAAAATAAGCGAAAGTTTGAGAGAAAGGTAAACAGGGCTAATTTAAGCTTGCGAGTGCAAAGGTTAGTGACAGCGAGAACTTGTTTAATTTTAATTTTTAATTTTTAATTTTTTTTTCCCTTTTCTTTTCTTCCTCTTCTTTTTTTTAAAATTTTTGGTTTGTTTTGACTCTCGAGGAGGGAGGAGACGAGGATGTGGGGCCCGTCGCCAGAGGATGAGGGTTTTCGTTTGTTTGTCCGTTTGAGGAGTCTCAAGCGGTTTGAGTGAGCTGAGACTAGAGAGAGCTTTTGGTTTAAGGATTGCTACATTTTAGGGGTTTAGCTGGGGATTTAGGAGAGGTGACAAAATTTGATTTCTGGTGATCTTTCTTTTTCTCTTTTTTTCTGGAAGGATTTTTAATAATTCTTTAGTGCTGCAAGCTGGGTTTTTGGTAATTTCTTTTGTCCTCTTTCTTCTAGAAGGATTTTTCTAATTGATATTTAAAATATTAATTACGAGTCTATCATGATCTGTCCAAACTAGCGGGGCTCAAAATTGCATATTCAGATTAAGCTGTGTTTGAAGAATTTTCTAATTTAACTATAAAAATCTAGCTAATAAAATTGCTTCGAAAATATAATTCTTCGGTTGTTAGAGGAATCCAAATTTGTGTCTGAACTAGCACTTGTCAAGTCTAAATGATTTAAGGACTAAATTTGAACTTACTTCATGCTCCTGACATCTCTTTTTTGAATATTTGATATCAATTATTAACAGTTACTTTCTATTATTATTTTTGAAAATTGTTTTTAAGTCAAGTGGGTTTAGTAATTTTTTTTAATATTAAATTGGAAATTTCTTCTCTAAACTTACCGAGCTCGGATTTATTAGTTTCACACATTATTTGATTCATAAAAATTGAGGATAATTTTATTTTCTATTTTGGTTTTTATTGTTTCTTATAATTACTGGCTATAAAGCATATTCTATTGTCTCTTTTCATTTTTGTTGCCTTCCTATAATTGTCTTCCTGTAAACTATTTGCTTGAGAATAGATCTCTTTCAAACTGATACTATGTTTTTTTTTTTTAATTAAATATCAAATTAATGAACGGTGATTGTTAAGTTGTTTGTCTGAATGGTACTATTTTTATTTAAGATTTCGGAAAATTTATATAATTTTATTGTATTTAAATTTTTGGTTAGAGAAATAGCCGAAAAGTCCACATGAGAGAGGACAGGTAGCTGGATGGTTAAGCATGAGTGTCAGTGGCACTTGGTCAGAGTGCTGTACTTGTGTTTGCCTCGGAGATTGTTGTTATTGGGTCCGTGATCAGGTGGGGGGGGGAGTGATCAGGTTTGGAGGGGAGTTTCCAAAAGAGCACACCATTTTTTCTAGTGAGCCCACTTCTTAAATGAGCACAACATTTTTCCTACTGAGCCCACTTCTCCTTTAGAAACTCCGGTTTGGAGATGCAGGCACTGTATAAAAACACCTTGACTCTAATAAGGACACCAACGGCCACATGATTCTTCAATGGGTAATTACGAAGGATTCTTCACTGGTAATCATAAAGGTGCACGGTGCCCCCAAATAGTTTCTAGGGGTGCACATGACTGTAAACCTCGATTTCGATCGGAGTTTGGTCGGAAAAAAAATTTGACGGACAGTCGAAGACTTCTATCTTCGAATCTGATCGGAGAACTCCGCCGGTCCCAAGAGGAATGTTCCCTCGCATATTTGGGGCATGCCTTTATAATTACACGTGTTCCACCAATTGGGCCTAAATCGGAGGTGCTTTCATGTTTTTTTTTTTTTTTTTCAACCTTTCATTATAAAAAAATGAAAAAGAAAAGAATTATGACTTTAGGCTCACCACTTTCTCTACGTTTAAATGAGCCTTGCAAAATGCCTCCCTATTTTGCAATTTCTCCTACGAAAAGAGACTGACAAGAGAGCGTGAGTTACACTTAGGATCTCAAGTTATGACGAAGACCATTGACTTCAAAAAAGAATATTGATGAAGAAATTCCAAATTAGTTCACCAAAATTTTCGCATGATCCTACGACATGATGCGTTTTTGTTTGGATAAACTTAGGTTAAGAGTCAAAGCCATCCCAATAGCATGACACAAGTTTTTTTTTTTTGTTTTAAAGAAAAAAAATAAACAAGAAGTAGATATTAATTGGTAGGTTGGACATGCTCTAATAGGGCTCCACCTAATTTAGTTCAAATCTCTCCCAACCAACATGTCACTCTCTTTGAACTCAATTCGGATCTCCTCCAACACGAAAAACTTTAAGTGTCACTCAAAACTCTATTTTAACCGCCTTTTTAGTTGAAGTAAGATTGCTTTATAGTGTGAAGTAGATAATACTTGAAATTATGGTGACAGAGCAAGTCTTTGTTTGGGAGAGATTTAAGAAAGATTTTAACTGTCTACTAATCTAATGGACGGACGGTTGAAATGCAGCACTGTCAGTCACAAGATTTGCTTAAAAAAAAAATAGTGCTTCAAAATCAATTGCATCTAAGAATATGCCTGGATGATTGAAAGTAATGGAATGAGGGAAGAAAAATTGAATAATTGGAAGTATTCTACTTCATATACTCTTAGTGTTTATTCATTATCTAAAAAGACGAGGGAAACATGAAAGTAAAAAAAAAAAAAAATATATTTATTTTTATGGAAGAAAAAAAGGTAAAGTTATAAGAGAATAAAATAATATTATTTTTTTTTACTTTCAATGTTCTTCCACGTAAAAATCATGTGAAGTAAATTGGAAAAGTGATGGTACCATATAAAATCTACATCATTATTAAAAAAGAAACTTACAATCTACTTGTTAACCAAACAAACAAATAAAGTAGAGAAAATAAACTTATTTTCGGTGCTTCCAACAACACCTTACGAACCCACCATTAGACTTCTCTATTGGTAATTTTGTTCATCCTCAGGAGCCTGAGCCTCACTGTGCCCGTGACAACCCCAACACTAGGCACATCCATGAGCTTGAGAAACGTGTCTTTTTTTATTGAGAATAGAGATGTTCAGTCAATCAATCGGTTGGCAATCAAAATTTTTCGATCGGATCGGATAGTAGAAGGCTGCGATAGATGTCAGAAAATTTTTCCTACCGAACTCTGATCAATTTCGATCGGAGTCAGACGAAATCGGTGGTAGAGTTCGTCTTTGGATCGATCAGAATTGGAATTCTCTGATCCGATCCGATGATAGAAGGTTCTGACCACTGTCGAAAAAATTTTCCAATCGATTTCGACCATAGACGAGTGAAGCCACGGTAGTCGACGATCATATTCACTCCTCGTTGAGAACAGGTGTTAGGAGACCCTTCATTGGAGTGCTGGTGTCAACAAGGGGAAGATGTTGAGGCTTGCCATCAAAGAGTTTGAAGAATTCCTATAAAATTATTTACCCTAGATATGTTGGTGAGATTTTGGTTTGTTCGTTACCATCGTGGAGAGTTAATGACCGAAACAAAATAAAAAATAAAATGTATTTTTTATTCAAATATATGTGGTGGTGGGGAGGATAATTTTGACTTTTTATTTTTTTATGTTAATACCGGGTTTCTAGGGAAATTCTAAATGAGCCCACCACTTTGCTAAGTGTTGCTACGTGATCCCACTATTTCTTTTAAAAATAGATAGTTTTACTAAGTGAAACCACCCTTTTTTCCATCATTGATCCTAACTCTATTTTGTCCCATCTCCTTTCTCTCCCATATCTCTCCCATATCGCACTCATCTCCCCCATCTCATTTCTCTCCCATCTAGCACCCATCCTCCCATTTCGTACCATCTAGAGAGGGAATTGGAGTTAGGGTTTATGGATTCAAGAGTTGAGAGTTCAAGAAATTAAGGAGGGTGACAATGGGGAGAAGATAAATGTAACTTAGTCACAGAAAAAATCGACAAACTTGTAATTTTTTTTAGTTCATAAGATAGATCGCTTAGCAAAGTGGTGGGTGGATTTAGAAATTCCTGGATTTCTACGACAATTTAATATCATGGGATTTAGACATCATAAAATTATTTTTGAAGTTTTTTGTAAAAAAAACTTAATAACTCATGGGATTTTTCCTACTTTAGCTTATAATATATAACAAATATAGGCCCAAAGCGTAACCTTTAGGCTCATTGAAAATTTATAGCAATTCTACACGTTCACGACTTGTGAGAAGCAAAAACCTTTAAAAGTAAAGTGTTCTGATTCTCAATGCTCGTATGTACAAGTGCATGCTCAAACATTCCTAGAATTTTATCAAATGTTTGATTCAACTCGCTGCACTTCCCTTGCTGCAGGGGTCTATGTCCATAGTTGCTGACATAAATGGTCGATTCAC